>JAGWCC010001988.1:0-15148 GCA_022651775.1 Drusus annulatus | reverse complement strand
AAAAGCTAGCTAGAAATTGCTAGTTTATAAGTTAGTTTTAATTTTTTTATTACTAACTAGAGGCACTTTATAATTCTAAATATTTTAATGCTGAACAAGCCTAAAAATAAAGGCCGATTATTAGGCTTGTTATTGTGCTATTTTTGACATAATAGTAAAATAAATAAAATTTTGGAGTAGATCATGAAAAAACTAATTTTAGGCCTGTGTTTTTTGCTTATGGCGTGCCTTAGTGGCTCTTTAACCCTTCAAGCCCTAGCCGCTACAGAGTTAAGGCTCTCTAGCACTATTGGCCCTATTGATGCTGGTATTGTGCCCTTATTAGCCCAAAAATATGAAGCTAAAACAGGTGTAAAAATTTATTATGAAGGCGCAGGCACTGGTGCTACTCTAAAAAAAGCTGAGCAAGGCGGTTTTGACCTAGTTATTGTTCATGCTCGTAAACTTGAAGATAAATTTATAGCCGACGGTTTTGGTGTTGATCGCCGTGACATTATGTATAATGATTTTGTGATTCTTGGCCCTAAGAATGACCCAGCTAAAGTTGCTGGCATGACCAACGCCGCTGATGCCCTTAAAAAGATTGCCGCAGCTGAGGCGTTTTTTATTACTAGAGGCGATATGTCTGGCACTCATGTTAAAGAATTGCAGGTTTGGGAAAAGGCAAGCTTAGACCCAGCCAAGCTTGGCAAGTGGTATCATACTTTGCTTGAGGGTAAAAAAGGCAACAGAGCAACTACAGAATATGCTAACGAAAAACAAGGCTATGTGCTTATGGACAGAGCTACTTATTTGATTTTAAAAGAGAGCATTAACCTTGTGCCTTTGGTGCAAAACGATAAAATTCTTTTAAACTTGATTGCGGTTATCGCTGTAAACCCTGCAAAATTTCCTCAAGCAAAGCACAAAGAAACTGTGGCTTTTATGGATTGGTTAGTGGCTAGTGAAGCACAAACTTTAATTAAAAATTTTGAAGTTGATAAATATGGCGAACCTTTGTTTTTTCCTAACTCTAAAGAGTGGAACGCCGCTAATCCTGCAAAAAAATAAATTAAAAAATAAACTATTGTTAAATGTTTGACTGCTAAAGCCTTAAAATTATCAGACTAATAAAAAGTGCGCTTGCTTGTTTTTATAATAAGGGCGCGCGTTTTTTTATGAATCTGCTTAAGCACCAGTGCAGATAAGTTTGCACTCTTTATTTTTTTGAGCTAGACAAAAAGCACTTTTTTGTACCACAGAGCGTAAATATAAAAAATTTTAGCTTGATAGGGGAATAGTTTATGATAAAATTTAGAGAGTTAGCCTTTACGTTAGCGTTATTGTGTGGGTTTGCTAGCCCAGCTCTCGCTACTAACGGCATGTTAATAGAAGGATATGGCCCAGTAAGCCAAGCTATGGGTGGAACTTCTATGGCTTTTGACAACGGCAACGGTGCCATGGCAAACAACCCAGCTACTTTAGCCTTAATGCCAGAAGGCAATAGATTTGACCTTGCCCTTGGCTTTCTTATGCCTAGTGTAAAGTTCAAAATGCCAAATAAAGATTATAAATCAGATTCTACTTTGTTTATGATGCCTGCCGTGGGCTATGTTAAACGCCAAGGAGATTGGTCTTTTGGTGTGGGAATGTATTCTCAGGGTGGCATGGGCACAGACTATATGGACGATTTGGACATGTTTTCGCAAGTGATAATCGGCAAAGTAATCCTGCCTGTGACTTATAGCGTTACAGACAAGTTAAGCTTTGGCGCAACTTTAGAATATGTGCAAATGGATATGGACTTAGTAATGGGGCCTTTTGATTTTAAAAACAACTCCAACTTCTCAGGTACTAGCTCAGGCTGGGGCGTTACAGGCAAGCTTGGGGCTGTTTATAAGTTTAATGACTACATTACCATCGGTGGTGCTTATCAACATAAGGGCGGCGTTGGCGATTTAACAGGTCATGGGGCAAGAGTTAAAGGCCTTGATGTGCCAGCTACTGCCAGTATTGGGGTGGCGGTTAATGCTACCGATAAGTTAATGCTAACTGCCGATTATAAGCGTATTTTTTGGTCTCAAAGCATGAAGACCATTAGTATTAGCCAAAATAATATCGAAGTAGACATGAAACAAAATTGGAAAGACCAAAATGTTTTAGCCTTGGGTGTTGCTTATAAAGTGTTGCCGCAATTAACCCTGCGTGCTGGGGCAAATATTGCCAATAACCCGATAGAAGAAAACGTGACTCCACTTTTTCCGGCCATTATTAAAAATCATTACACGGCAGGGCTTGGTTATGAATTTAACGAAGCTCACTCTATCGACGCAAGCTTTGCTTATGCCCCAAAAGTAACCAGAAATAACGGTTCTGATTTTGCTGGCACCTCCACCTCTCACTCCCAAAAGAGTGGGCAGCTGATGTATAGCTTTAAGTTTTAAAAAATATTTTGTTTTGATATTTTGTAAAATTGCTTGAATAAATAAGTAAACAGCAGCTAGTTATTTTTGTAGTAACTAGCTGCTGTTTTGTTGTTAACATTAACTATTTTAAATTTATAATAAAATTAAGCATAGTTTATAACTTGTTTAAATAGCTTGTACTCACTCAAGCTAAAACAGTTGGAAAAGTTTGACTAATTCAATAGTTTTTTTTGTGGTAGTGTGCACCTGCTATATTTTTGCTGATCTGTTTTTTTATTTTTTAACAATACAATAAAAACAGCTAGTTACTATGAAAATAACTAGCTGTTTTGTTGTTTATTAATTATTATATTGAATGATTTAATCCACTAAATCAGCCCAGCGTTTTATTCAACGCTGGCATTTTTAGTATATTCACCAACAACTTTTTCAACTACGGGTTGCGGGGCTTCTTCATAGTGTGAAAGTTCCATGCTAAATACGCCTTGTCCGCCAGTCATCGAGCGTAAATCTGAGGCGTAGCGCAATATTTCGTTCATGGGCACGTGAGCCTTAACCTCGGTTATGCCAGTGTTAGAATCAGAGCCTAAAACCTTGCCTCTGCGGCTAGATAAATCTCCAATTACATCGCCCATATTTTCATCAGGAATAGCTACAGATACTAGCATAATTGGTTCTAAAAGCACAGGGGAGCAAACTTCCATAGCCTTTTTAAAGGCCAGAGAACCAGCAATTTTAAAGGCCATTTCAGAAGAATCAACAGCGTGATAACTGCCATCATAAACCCTAGCGCTAAAATCTACCACTGGGTAGCCAGCTAAATAACCCCGAGCCGCAGACTCTTGAATGCCCTTGTTAATGGCAGGGATGTATTGCCTTGGAATAACTCCGCCCACAATACCGTCTATATATTCATAACCAGCACTACGAGGCAGCGGCGCAACTTCTAACCAGCAATCGCCAAATTGACCTTTGCCGCCACTTTGCTTTTTATGTCGTCCGTGCACTTGAGCTTTAAGTTTAATCGTTTCTCTGTAAGGTACTTTTGGAGTTTTAAGAAGAATATCAACCTTATAGCGTCTCTTCGCTCTTTCAACAGCCGTTTCAATGTGCAGTTGTCCCATGCCAGAGAGCAAAATGTCGCCTGTTTCTTCGTCTCGAGTTAGCTTTAGGCTCAAATCTTCGTCTAATAACTTATGCACCGCAGTAAAAATTTTATCTTCTTCGCCTTTTTCTTTAGGGGCTGGCGCATATGAAATGAGCGGAGCCGCTAGTTTTGGCAAAGCAAGGGTAAACGGTTTTTTTTCATCACAAAGGCTATCGCCAGTTTTGGTGTTTTTTAGTTTAGCAAAAGCGACTAAAGCCCCAGGCCCAAAAGTCTCTTTGCTCGGACTTTGCTCTTTACCAACTAGCAAAATGGGCACGCCTAAACGCTCATTTTCACCGCTTTGGCAATTTTTTAAGCTAGTATCAAAACCGATTTGCCCAGCAAGAATACGCGCCAAATTTAACTTGCCAGTAAAGGGATCAGATAAACTTTTAAACACAAAAGCGGCCACAGGGGCAGATTCTTTAGCCTCACATAAACTGCCGTCGAGGCCTACAAAGGCAGGGCGCTCTAAGGGTGAGGGAAACAGAGCGTCGATTAATTCTAAAAGTTGCTGACCGCCTTTGTTTTCTAAAGCTGCTCCAGCAATTACTGGCACTAGACTGCGCTTGAGCACCCCTTGGCGTAGCCCTGTTTTAATATCATCAGCAGAGAGCGAGCCTTCTTCTAAATATTTTTCCATTAGGGCATCGTCGCTTTCGGCGATATTTTCAATAGCTGCTCCACGCAAATTTACAACTTCATTTTGCAGCTCAGTTGGCACAGGGCTGAGGCTACTTTTGCCGTCTGCATCTATTAAAATAAGCTGGTTAGCCAAAATATCAGTCAGCCCTTTAACTTTATCAGCCTCAAAATAAGGCATAAATAACAGTACAGGGTGAATGCCTAAAATGCTGCTTAAACCTTGCAGGGCTTGGTTAAAATCAGCTCGGTCACGGTCGACTTTATTAATAAAGCAACAAGCTGGCAATTCGGCTTCGTTTATTGCTGCCCAATGTTTTTTGGTTAAAGGGCGCACGCCGTCAACGGCATCAATTACAAACACAGCGGCATCAACGGCTTTGAGCGAGTAAGCAAGGTCGCCCACAAAATTGTTGTTGCCTGGCAAATCTAAAAGAAAGTGGCGTGAATCGTTGCGAGAAAAAGACGCAAGGCTAGGCTGAATGCTGCCACGGCGTTTAATTTCTTCAGGTTCATAATCTAGCGAGCTAGTGCCGTCTTCTATTTTTCCAAGTCTGCTGGTTATGCCAGCTTGAAAAAGTAACATTTCTGCGATGGAGCTTTTGCCGCAACCACCAGTTCCAACTAAAGCATAGGTTCTTTGAGCATTGATATTATTGGCCATGTTAACTCCCTTATATTAAAGGCATTGGTACATTAGCAAACACAATTAAACTGCAAAGCCTGAGTAAATTTTATAAAATACTGGTTAAGTATGATTCTATTGTATGAATGCTCAAAGGCACTTGTCAAGATAAATGTAACATTAAACTTTACTTGCCACGATAAATAAAATGTTTACACTAACTAGGTAGCGATATTAAACGATATTTGCTCAAAAAAGACTAAACTTTCATGTTTTGCAAAACTAAACAGAAATAAAATATTTTTGGATTTTGTCTAGTCGCAGGTTAAGGTTGAATGTTTTCTATGATTTTTGATTTTTCTTACAATTCTTAAAATCGGAGCATACGGCAGCGAATCTTTTTTGCGGTGGGTGTACTTTAGTACTCACAATAGTGAAAAAGATTCGCTAACGAAAGCAGGGCGTAAAAGGCTGTTTGTAGTGAGCATAAAAAGCAATAAACTTAGGCATTCACCCAAGTGAAGGACACCAAGCCCCCAGCGATTATTTACAGCGCATGGAGCAGGCCTTTGTGAGTAACCAGCGTTTGCGGGCTCTTGGCGAAATTGGGCTAGATTATCACTGGAAAGATTGCCCTAAAGACGTGCAAGAAGCAGTGTTTATCGACCAATTGCACTTGGCAAAAAAACTAAACAAAGCCGTGATTATTCATAGCCGAGAGGCCTTTGACGAAACCCTAGCAATTTTGCTGGCTCAAGGTTTTGCAGGGCGTAGCTTATTGTGGCATTGTTTTGGCGGCAATAGCGAACAAGCCAAAATACTTATTGATAATGGCTGGGATATTTCTATTCCTGGGCCTGCTAGCTACCCTAAAAATGAAGAATTGCGCCAAGCTCTGCACGCCATTCCGTTAGATAGACTGCATATTGAGAGCGATTGCCCTTACCTCGCCCCACAAAAACATCGAGGCAAACGCAACGAACCAGCCTATTGCGCTTATACGGCTCAAGTTATTGCTAGTAGCTTAAATATTAATGTGCAAGAAGTTTGGGAGCTTACGGGTAAAAATTCGCAACGCTTTTTTGGGATCGATTAAGGGGGTATTTATAATTTGATGGTGGTGAGTAATCTCGATCTTCACTTAACAAATAATTTAAATAAATGGTTGTGTTTTATATTTTCATAGTTGGGGCTATTCGCCCCAAACCCCGGCAGGCAGGGCATTAGAAGAGTTACCATCGCACGACACCCCCCCTGCACCCCCCGCGTGTCAAGGCCTGCTGCCTTGAGACCGCCAAGAGACTAGCGAGTCGTGGGTTAGAGGGAATTCTAGGTATTGGGGCTTGTTCATGCTTGAATAGTGCGCATTGTGGGGCTGTTACGCAAACAACGTATACGGTTAATCGTAGTATTGGTTTAATTATTTGGTCTGAGCATCAAAAATTATGCGTACTCTAAATATTTAGCAAGCATAATAACGAGTGCAGGGGCAGCCCTGCTTTATTGGCCTTGTGCGTAACTGTCTAATTCTCGCATAGTTTTGTGTAGTGTTTCCTTTATTTTGCTACCAATAACTAAAGCAAAAAATGGAGTGAGCCAGCCTGAAATTTTTACACTGTGAATTATTTTAGATTCCCCCTCGTGTCCTTTTACAAATTGGTGATCAAATTCTATAGAGCCTAAAGGCAATTTGGCACAACTAATAAAACGACTATTCTTTTCTACCAAACTCAGCGTGAACTTAACTTTAGGGCCACTTGCTGGCTGCATGGTTCCAGTGCTAGCGGGAACAAATTCTCCGTTTAACTTAGCCCATTTTACTTCTTTATCCCACTTATTCCATTTTTCTACGTCTACCCACGCTTGCCAGATTTGCTCCGCAGATGCATTAGTGTTAATAATTTCTTTAAATTCCCAATTAAACATATGTTCCTCTCAATTGATAAAGCTTATATATTCACTAGCCGTTCCGCTATCTTATCCAAGTACAATTATAAATGCAAAAGGTAAGCCTACGCACCAAGCAATAGCTTACCTTTAATGTTTCTATTTATAATAATTGCACAATAAGTAATTGATTCTTTTTAGTTTTAATTTCGTTAAGCTACGTTTTTTAATCAGGTCATGTGCCAAAGAGCACACTCCCCTCTAAAAAACTTGCTCGCCTCATTAAATTCTCAAAATAATCAATTTATTAAAAAGCTTTGTAATTTTTAACTTTGACTATCAAGCCCCTGTGTTTATATAATAAATATAATTACAGATTCAGGAGGGGGCAAGCCTGCTAAGCCTACTCTTTATCCTTGTTTTCCATTAGCGTTGCAAATTCTCGCCAAGTTAGCGGGGTTGCTTTTTTTGCATGTTTAGGAAACCAGCAAATACTAGCTTTGGTTATTTCTAGATTTCCGATAACTTCATTATCACCTTTAACTTCAAAAGTCATAGGGACTTTGCCTAAAGAGCGTTTAGGAACTTCAAACATAACATCATGAGCCATACTAACCTCTTTTTATATAGCTTTAGGTAATTAAAATAGTATTTTATATTAAACACTTATGCAAGTAACAGTTAAAAAGCAAAAGATTTATACAATAATTCTTTTGCTTTAATAACAAGCTTGTTAGCCTAAGGCTTCTTTTTGGGGATGCTATTTTTATTTTACAAAGCGTTTATACTGCAATAAAAACAGTATGTTAGCACCAGCTACTAAGCCGTAGCGTCTGGCCCATTAAGCTCTTCTCTAAATTTGCGAGAAAGTCTAAACACTACTACTTTACGAGGAGGCAAAGTAATAGATTCATCGGTCTGTGGGTTTCTGCCTCTACGAGCAGTTTTTCCATAGGCTTCAAATTTTCCAAAGCCACTAATAAGCAAAGCGTGATCTTTTTTGATAGACTGCTTCATAATGTCTAGCAAATCTTCAACTATGTCTTTTACCTCAGCTCTGTTTCTGTTAACTTTTTCATAAATGCCGTCTACCAATTCTGCTTTGGTCAAAGTGTCGATACTCATAGTTGCCTCACATCTTATTTATTCATTTAATGATTGTCGAAATTCTTTTTGCCACCTCAGACATTTCATTCATATCGCTGTAGGTGCCACTAGCCCAAAGCGCCAAACCATCATTTTGATGCCTAGGCACTATATGCCAATGCGCATGCATCACTACTTGCCCTGCTACAGGAAAATTATTTTGTATAACATTAAAACCGTCTGCTAAATTTGCTTGCATTAAAGCGCTGCCTAGCTTACTCACTGCACTCATTAAGGGCGAAAAAAAATGAGCAGGCAATTCAAGAATATTTTCGTGGTGAGCTTTAGGAATAACCAAAATATGCCCAAAACGCACTGGCGCTATGTCTAAAAAAAAAGAAAAAACAAAATCATCTTCATATACTTTAGCCGAAGGAATAACGCCTGATATTATTTTGCAAAATATGCATTCTTCGTTTTGTTGATGATTCATAATTTTCAACTTATAATTAATGTTACAATCAATATTTTAAACTGCAAAAAAATTTAAATTTGTGCTATTTGGTTAAAAATATAAAGCTATAATTCTTGTTAATGCTAATTATTATAGATGAATACACAAAAGCAAACAAGCTATATTAACTCTGTATTGTAGAAAGTAGCAAAAAATAAAAAATATATCAAGTATTTTAACATTATAATTAAGGACTTTAACTAGTGGACAAAAAAAACAACAGTATTTTTTTTAAACATCCAGAGCCATTAACGCCTCTGCCTCTTTTATTGCCTTTTTTTATGCCTTATGCAGGTTGCAAACAAAAATGTATTTTTTGTGCTCAAGATAAACAAACAGGGGTTAAAGATTTAAGTAGTTTAGATATAAAAAAAGAATTGTTGCGCTTAGAAAATTTTTTAAACGAAGCAGAGCAAAAACATAGCCCAAAAAATTTTAAAGATAAAATCTTACCAGCTAGAAATATAGAGTTAGCCTTTTTTGGGGGAACTTTTACTGCCTTGCCTAAAGAAGAGCAATTAGCCTTTTTAAGCTTAGCCCAAAAATATAAAATTGGCAGTAATACAAGCGGATTTCTTAGTGCTATACGCTGCTCAACAAGGCCAGATGAGCTAAGTCTTGCTTGGTTGCAGGAGTTAAAACAAGCTGGTTTAGACCTCATTGAGCTGGGCATTCAAAGTTTTGAAGATGCTGTATTGCAAGCTGCTAAACGAGGCTACCTTGGCGTTACCGCAAGGCAGGCCTGCCAAACGGTTAAAGAGGCACAATTGCGTTTTAGGGTGCAGTTGTTGCCTAATTTGCCAGCCCAAAGCCCAGCCATGTTTATAAACGATATGCATTTAGTGCGCGAAATTGAGCCAGAATATTTGCGCTTGTACCCTTGCCAAGTAATTGAGGGTTCTGCCCTTGCAACTCTTTGGCAACAAGGATCTTTTAAAACTTGGGAGCTGCCTGTAGTTGTGGAGCTTTTTTCTCAAGCTTTGCTACTGGCATGGGGTAAAAATATTAGGGTTATTCGCATGGGGCTTGCACCAGAACCAAGCTTAGACTCCGCTGTTTTAGCAGGGGCAAGGCATCAGGCTTTAGGGCAAATGGCTCGCAGCAAGGCGTTGTGGCGTATCATTAAACTACATTTTTTAGCGCACTATAAAACTCAGCCTGTGAATAACCCCAAGCTTTATGTGCCAAAGCGTTATCAAGGCGAGCTGTTTGGGCATAAAAATGAACTTTTTGTTAATTTTGCCAAGCTTGGTTTTACTAAGCAAAATATTATTTTTTGGGATTCAAATTATTTTGTGCTGGCCTAACTTATTGTCTTGCAAACATTTTATGCGGCAAACATTTTATGTTGCAAAAATTCTTAAGGCATAAAACAAAGATTTCCCGTTACATGGCGCCAGCACAAGTAAACGGGAAATCCGTTGAGGAGGGGGATTTGTAAACAGCGTTTGCTGTCCCCTTCATGGGAAAATGGGAAAATAGAAAAATGGGCAATTTATAAAAATAAAAAGTCAGTTATGTTATGTTTTAACTTTTTAAAGCTAGCGCAAAGTAAAACATGATTTTTATAACAGATTGTATACTTGGTTTTATACTTAAGCAATGCTAGGGCTAAAATTAGTTAATTTCAGCTAATAAGTTTTTAGAATCAGCATGCTCAGGGTTAGCATTTAGTATCGCTTGCAAATATTTTTTTGCTTCGTCGTTGCGTTTTAAAGCAACTAAGCAGCCAGCGAGAGTAAAGCAAACAGAATCGTTAGACTTAATAGCTAGGCTGTTTTCTAACACAGGAACAAGCTCAGCTAGGCGACCTTGCACATGGGCAATTTGCACTAGGCAATTCATGGCTACCATGTTTTCATGGTTTAGCTCAAGTGCGGCCTTAAAGCTATCAAAGGCAGGCATTAATTCTGCACGTTCCATTTGCACAAGACCCATGCCAGCTAAGGCTTTGTCGCTAGTTTCAAGGCTAGCGGCTTTGCTATATTGGCTATAGGCAGCGTCATAATTTCCACGTTGCACATAAATTGCTGCTAAACCTAGGTGTGGAGCTGCATATACAGAGGTGTTGCTGGCCGCTTTTAAATAGTATTCTTCGGCTTTGTCAAACTCACCCATATGTAGGTAGCACTCACCAAGTTCTTTATTTATTTCATAATCAATATTGCTATCCATTGTCATCCCCTCCGCTTTCGAGCTTTATATTTAATTATTTGTTGAGCTTACCTACGCTAGCGCCTGATAGAATGTTCTTGGCGTTGCGGCAAACTAGACCCTTAAAACCTCATTTGTTCATATAAAAACTGTATAAAGCATTTGTTGTGCCAAAGTTAAAAATAATATTTTGACAGTCTAAAAAGTCTGCACTAGTCTATTTTTTGATGTAACAACTTAATATATATTATTATATTTATATGGAACAGATTTTGCTTAACTGCTAACTAAGAAAAAATATTTACACGGCAAAATTTGCCTGTTTAAAAGGAGAATCCCCCATGAAGACTATATTTGAGCCGCACCTCTCTCTCGCTGGCAAGGTTCTCGACATGCAATTAGAGCGTCAGAATGTTGTCATGAGTAACCTAGCAAACATTCAAACCCCTGGTTATAAATCTAAAGAACTTAAATTTGAAAAAGAACTACAAAGTGCTCTTGGTTTAGATGCAAGAGGCAAGCTGAGCAAAACCTCTGAAAGGCATATTCCCTCAACCTTTGATCTTTCAAAATTCTCTTCTCAGCTTGGAACTAAGTTTGAGCCTAGAGTAATAGAAGGCACAGACTCAGTTAATCTAGATAAAGAAATGGCTAGAATGGCTAAAAACTCTTTGCAATATAATACCTTAACTACGGTTATGAAAAGCAGCTACGACGGTCTAAAAAATATTATTGTAGAAGGACAAAAATAATGGATTTTATGACAGCATTAGACATAGGCTCCTCTGCTCTTTCAGCAGATAGAACCTATTTGAATATAATTTCAATGAACCTTGCCAACGTAAAAACCACAAGAACCCCTGAAGGTGGTCCTTATGTGCGTAAATCTGTGGTTATGGGTGCTACAGATGTTGACACCCCCTTTAGCAAGCACATGCAAACAGCCCTTGACCGTGAACTAAAAGGTGTGCGGGTAATGGACATAGTTGCTGATAAACGCCCTAATAAAAAAATATACGAGCCAGGTCACCCAGATGCTAATGCAGAGGGCATGGTTAGTTACCCTGATATTAATATAGTTGAAGAAATGGCGCATATGATGACAGTGCAACGTAACTATGAAGCAAACGTTGCAACTATGGACACCGTTAAAGCTATGTATACTAAAGCCTTAGAGCTTGGGCGCTAATTTAAATTATTAAACGCTGATTATAAATAAAAGGAGCAACTCATGAACAACCAAAATTCTGCCGTAAAAGCTTACGAAAATGCCTTGTTAAATTTTGACAAAGCCGAAAAATCTGCACGCTCACATAGCCTTAAATCTGATGCTATGCCGGTGAGCAGCTTTGCCGAAACTTTTTCTGCATCTTTAAATAAAGTTAACAATATGCAACAAGAAAAAAACACCATGATCGAGGCCTTTGCTTCTGGTGAGCAACAAAACGTGCACGAACTAATGATCGCCCTACAAAAAGCAGGGGTAGCCATGAACATGACAGCCGCTGTGCGCAACAAGCTTATGGATGCTTACCGTGAATTAAGCAAAATGCAATTTTAAATTTAGCAGTTTTAACTTGCGCTTTAAGTTTATTCTTAGCCACTTATTGTCAACCAATTATTGCTAGTTTGATGCTACAAAGCTAATAAATGTTTGTTTAGTAGTTATCAACAAGATGCACATTCGATTTTTGCGGAGTTAGCCATGTCTTTAAATTCAGTATTTGATCAACTCAAAGCCTTTTGGGGGCGTTTTAACACCTCACAGCGTGTTACTATTAGTATCTTAGGTATAGTTTTTATAACTGCCTTTGCAGGGTTAGTTATTTGGGTGGGGCAGCCCGATTACCAAGTGCTATATAGCAACTTAGCTACAGAAGACGCTGGGCGAGTAGTTAAGCTACTGCAATCAGAAAAAATACCCTATCGTTTTGATAATAACGGTAGCACTATTTCTGTTGCATCAGATCGAGTTTATGACACCCGCTTAAAAGTAGCAGGCGAAGGATCTGTGCAGGGGCAAGGCGTTGGCTTTGAAATTTTTAACGACATTAAAGTTGGACAAACCGACTTTGTGCAAAAATAAACTATCAAAGAGCTTTGCAAGGCGAGCTAGCCAGAACCATATCTCAATTTCCTGCTGTAGAATCAGCTAGAGTGCACCTTGTTATTCCAAGGCGTAGTTTGTTTGTTGAAGAAAAGCTTAAACCTTCTGCTTCTATTGTTATAAAGCTGCGTGACGGCATTAAAATGGAATCAAAAGAAGTGCAAGCTGTAGTTAACCTTATTGCTATGTCTGTAGAAGGCATGGAAAAAAATAGGGTCACAGTTTCGGATTCTTCTGGTAAAGTTTTGTTTGAACCAGCCGAAGACGGCAGCCTAGTTGGCACAAGTAATACCCAGCTTGAGCACAAAATAAGCGTACAGCAAAATATGGAAAGACGCATTGAAGAAATGCTGATGCCAATAGTTGGGCAAGGCAAAGTTATCGCCACTGTTAGTGCTGATTTAGATTTTAGCCAACGCACCATACGCAAAGAACTTTTTGACCCAGAAAAAACCGTGGTGCGCTCTGAACAGCGCAGTGAAGAATCAACTAAAGGCAAATCGAATCTTAATGCTGGTGTGCCTGAAAGTAACTTTAGAGGCGACGGACTCGGCAACGGCACAAACAGCCAAGATAGCAACAGAGAAGCCCGCACCACTAACTACGAAATTAACAAAGAAGAATTTAACATTATAGGTCAAGTTGGTGAAATAACCAGATTAAGCGTAGCTGTTATTGTAGACGGCTATTACGCAGCCGCTCCTGAGGGTGGCAAAATGGTCTTTACCCCTCGTAGTGATGAAGAAATGAAGCGCATCAAAGCTTTAATTTCCTCTGCCGTTGGCTTTGAAAGCTCACGAGGCGACATTGTTGAAGTTTCAAGCATAGAATTTTCAGCTAGTGATTCTATTCCAGACTTAAGCGTTGGCGAAGTAATGTCTGATTACGCCCTACGTTTTGGCAAACCTTTCTTAAACGCCTTGCTCATATTCCTATTCCTAGTTATGATTGTTCGTCCTGTAGTTCTGGCTATGATCAGACCTAAGGTTGAGGGTGAAATGCTTGAGGGTCTTGAGGGTCTTCCTATGGGTGAAGAACGCTTAGCCCTGCTTGAAGGACCATCTGAGATGGAAGCCTTAGAATCTATTCAAAAAATAGAAGATATCAAAGCACACTCTCTACAGCTTTCTGAACAAAATATGGAACAAGTAGTAAGCATTATTCGCCAGTGGGTAAAAGAGGCAGAAGGAGCTAAGGGTGCCAAACGCTAATAACGCAAGTGATGAATTAGGCGGAATGAAAAAAACAGCTGTGTTGCTTCTAACTTTAGGAGACAAATTTGCAGCCGAAGTATTCAAACGCATGGAAAGACAAGAAATTGCTCAAATATCTAAAGCTATTGTTGATATAGACGTAGTGCCAAAAGAACAAGTAGAAGAAGTGCTGCGTGAATTTCACTATAGTATGATTAGTGGGCGTGAAGAAGTGCGAGGCGGCCAAGAAACCGTTAAGCGCATGCTTCTTAAAAACCTTGATAGTGATACCAGCAAATATGTTATCGACACGCTTGGTCTTGAATCTGGCTCTGTGCCATTTAGAGATATAGCCAATATTAGCCCACGTTTTTTAGCTCAAATATTACGCAACGAACACCCGCAAACTCTAGCTCTTTTGCTTGGGCATTTAGAACCAGAACAAGCAGCTGGGCTTTTGCAAAACTTGCCATCTGGGGTGCATACCGAAATATTAATGCGCTTAGCTCACCTAGAGGCAGTTTCAGACGAAATGCTTATGGCTGTTGATAAGGTATTGCAAAGCCAAGTTATTGCCATGGGTGGTAAAGAAGGCAGAAAAGTTGGTGGTGTTCAATCTGTTGCTGAAATTCTTAACTCTTGCGATAGAGCAGTTGAAGAAGAAATATTGGCAGAGATCGAAGAAGAAGCCGCTCAAATGGCTGAAGACATCAGAAACCTCATGTTTGTGTTTGAAGATGTTAAGGCTCTAGACGACCGCTCTGTTCGTGAACTACTCAAAGAAATCTCTAATGAAGATATGACCATGGCCTTGCGTGGTGCTACTGACGATCTTAAAGAACTATTCTTTAAAAATATGTCTGAGCGTGCTTCTGCAATGATTCGTGAAGATTTAGAGATAATGGGGCCAACCAAGCTTGCCGATGTTGAAACTGCACAGCAAAGTATTGTAAAAGCCGTGCGCAAGCTTGAAGCCGAAGGCAAGGTTGTTGTTAGCCGTGGAGGTGGTGATGTCTTTGTCTAATCAAGAACTTAGCTCTGCCCCTGCGCTGCCACCAGACTTGCTTCAAGAAAGCCTCAATACTCAAAAAGATAATTCAGAAGAAGTGATAACAGAAGAAGCGGCGCCAGAAGTTTATCAAAACACCTTTGAGCGCCAACCCCTTGGTACTATTTTTATGGGGCCAAGCCCTTTGCTTGAGGCCTCGCTCTCAAGCTTTAGCGGAAATTCAAGCGCTAAGGTTTGGGACGAAAAAACAGAAGAAGAATATATGGCTCGCATTCGTGAGCGAGCCACAGAAAAAATAACAACGATGTTAAACGAGGCGAGAGAAGAAGCTGCAAAATTGCGCCAAGAGGCCTTAGAACAAGGCTATGCTCAAGGTCTT